>HG992043.1:0-5000 GCA_905220475.3 Ennomos fuscantarius
ACCTAACCTAACCTAACCTAACCTAACCTAACCTAACCTAACCTAACCTAACCTAACCTAACCTAACCTAACCTAACCTAACCTAACCTAACATAACCTAACCTAACCTAACCTAACCTAACCTAACCTAACCTAACCTAACCTAACCTAACCTAACCTAACCTAACCTAACCTAACCTAACCTAACCTAACCTAACCTAACCTAACCTAACCTAACCTAACCTAACCTAACCTAACCTAACCTAACCTAACCTAACCTAACCTAACCTAACCTAACCTAACCTAACCTAACCTAACCTAACCTAACCTAACCTAACCTAACCTAACCTAACCTAACCTAACCTAACCTAACCTAACCTAACCTAACCTAACCTAACCTAACCTAACCTAACCTAACCTAACCTAACCTAACCTAACCTAACCTAACCTAACCTCACCTAACCTAACCTAACCTAACCTAACCTAACCTAACCTAACCTAACCTAACCTAACCTAACCTAACCTAACCTAACCTAACCTAACCTAACCTAACCTAACCTAACCTAACCTAACCTAACCTAACCTAACCTAACCTAACCTAACCTAACCTAACCTAACCTAACCTAACCTAACCTAACCTAACCTAACCTAACCTAACCTAACCTAACCTAACCTAACCTAACCTAACCTAACCTAACCTAACCTAACCTAACCTAACCTAACCTAACCTAACCTAACCTAACCTAACCTAACCTAACCTAACCTAACCTAACCTAACCTAACCTAACCTAACCTAACCTAACCTAACCTAACCTAACCTAACCTAACCTAACCTAACCTAACCTAACCTAACCTAACCTAACCTAACCTAACCTAACCTAACCTAACCTAACCTAACCTAACCTAACCTAACCTAACCTAACCTAACCTAACCTAACCTAACCTAACCTAACCTAACCTAACCTAACCTAACCTAACCTAACCTAACCTAACCTAACCTAACCTAACCTAACCTAACCTAACCTAACCTAACCTAACCTAACCTAACCTAACCTAACCTAACCTAACCTAACCTAACCTAACCTAACCTAACCTAACCTAACCTAACCTAACCTAACCTAACCTAACCTAACCTAACCTAACCTAACCTAACCTAACCTAACCTAACCTAACCTAACCTAACCTAACCTAACCTAACCTAACATAACCTAACCTAACCTAACCTAACCTAACCTAACCTAACCTAACCTAACCTAACCTAACCTAACCTAACCTAACCTAACCTAACCTAACCTAACCTAACCTAACCTAACCTAACCTAACCTAACCTAACCTAACCTAACCTAACCTAACCTAACCTAACCTAACCTAACCTAACCTAACCTAACCTAACCTAACCTAACCTAACCTAACCTAACCTAACCTAACCTAACCTAACCTAACCTAACCTAACCTAACCTAACCTAACCTAACCTAACCTAACCTAACCTAACCTAACCTAACCTAACCTAACCTAACCTAACCTAACCTAACCTAACCTAACCTAACCTAACCTAACCTAACCTAACCTAACCTAACCTAACCTAACCTAACCTAACCTAACCTAACCTAACCTAACCTAACCTAACCTAACCTAACCTAACCTAACCTAACCTAACCTAACCTAACCTAACCTAACCTAACCTAACCTAACCTAACCTAACCTAACCTAACCTAACCTAACCTAACCTAACCTAACCTAACCTAACCTAACCTAACCTAACCTAACCTAACCTAACCTAACCTAACCTAACCTAACCTAACCTAACCTAACCTAACCTAACCTAACCTAACCTAACCTAACCTAACCTAACCTAACCTAACCTAACCTAACCTAACCTAACCTAACCTAACCTAACCTAACCTAACCTAACCTAACCTAACCTAACCTAACCTAACCTAACCTAACCTAACCTAACCTAACCTAACCTAACCTAACCTAACCTAACCTAACCTAACCTAACCTAACCTAACCTAACCTAACCTAACCTAACCTAACCTAACCTAACCTAACCTAACCTAACCTAACCTAACCTAACCTAACCTAACCTAACCTAACCTAACCTAACCTAACCTAACCTAACCTAACCTAACCTAACCTAACCTAACCTAACCTAACCTAACCTAACCTAACCTAACCTAACCTAACCTAACCTAACCTAACCTAACCTAACCTAACCTAACCTAACCTAACCTAACCTAACCTAACCTAACCTAACCTAACCTAACCTAACCTAACCTAACCTAACCTAACCTAACCTAACCTAACCTAACCTAACCTAACCTAACCTAACCTAACCTAACCTAACCTAACCTAACCTAACCTAACCTAACCTAACCTAACCTAACCTAACCTAACCTAATCTAACCTAACCTAACCTAACCTAACCTAACCTAACCTAACCTAACCTAACCTAACCTAACCTAACCTAACCTAACCTAACCTAACCTAACCTAACCTAACCTAACCTAACCTAACCTAACCTAACCTAACCTAACCTAACCTAACCTAACCTAACCTAACCTAACCTAACCTAACCTAACCTAACCTAACCTAACCTAACCTAACCTAACCTAACCTAACCTAACCTAACCTAACCTAACCTAACCTAACCTAACCTAACCTAACCTAACCTAACCTAACCTAACCTAACCTAACCTAACCTAACCTAACCTAACCTAACCTAACCTAATCTAACCTAACCTAACCTAACCTAACCTAACCTAACCTAACCTAACCTAACCTAACCTAACCTAACCTAACCTAACCTAACCTAACCTAACCTAACCTAACCTAACCTAACCTAACCTAACCTAACCTAACCTAACCTAACCTAACCTAACCTAACCTAACCTAACCTAACCTAACCTAACCTAACCTAACCTAACCTAACCTAACCTAACCTAACCTAACCTAACCTAACCTAACCTAACCTAACCTAACCTAACCTAACCTAACCTAACCTAACCTAACCTAACCTAACCTAACCTAACCTAACCTAACCTAACCTAACCTAACCTAACCTAACCTAACCTAACCTAACCTAACCTAACCTAACCTAACCTAACCTAACCTAACCTAACCTAACCTAACCTAACCTAACCTAACCTAACCTAACCTAACCTAACCTAACCTAACCTAACCTAACCTAACCTAACCTAACCTAACCTAACCTAACCTAACCTAACCTAACCTAACCTAACCTAACCTAACCTAACCTAACCTAACCTAACCTAATCTAACCTAACCTAACCTAACCTAACCTAACCTAACCTAACCTAACCTAACCTAACCTAACCTAACCTAACCTAACCTAACCTAACCTAACCTAACCTAACCTAACCTAACCTAACCTAACCTAACCTAACCTAACCTAACCTAACCTAACCTAACCTAACCTAACCTAACCTAACCTAACCTAACCTAACCTAACCTAACCTAACCTAACCTAACCTAACCTAACCTAACCTAACCTAACCTAACCTAACCTAACCTAACCTAACCTAACCTAACCTAACCTAACCTAACCTAACCTAACCTAACCTAACCTAACCTAACCTAACCTAACCTAACCTAACCTAACCTAACCTAACCTAACCTAACCTAACCTAACCTAACCTAACCTAACCTAACCTAACCTAACCTAACCTAACCTAACCTAACCTAACCTAACCTAACCTAACCTAACCTAACCTAACCTAACCTAACCTAACCTAACCTAACCTAACCTAACCTAACCTAACCTAACCTAACCTAACCTAACCTAACCTAACCTAACCTAACCTAACCTAACCTAACCTAACCTAACCTAACCTAACCTAACCTAACCTAACCTAACCTAACCTAACCTAACCTAACCTAACCTAACCTAACCTAACCTAACCTAACCTAACCTAACCTAACCTAACCTAACCTAACCTAACCTAACCTAACCTAACCTAACCTAACCTAACCTAACCTAACCTAACCTAACCTAACCTAACCTAACCTAACCTATCCTAACCTAACCTAACCTAACCTAACCTAACCTAACCTAACCTAACCTAACCTAACCTAACCTAACCTAACCTAACCTAACCTAACCTAACCTAACCTAACCTAACCTAACCTAACCTAACCTAACCTAACCTAACCTAACCTAACCTAACCTAACCTAACCTAACCTAACCTAACCTAACCTAACCTAACCTAACCTAACCTAACCTAACCTAACCTAACCTAACCTAACCTAACCTAACCTAACCTAACCTAACCTAACCTAACCTAACCTAACCTAACCTAACCTAACCTAACCTAACCTAACCTAACCTAACCTAACCTAACCTAACCTAACCTAACCTAACCTAACCTAACCTAACCTAACCTAACCTAACCTAACCTAACCTAACCTAACCTAACCTAACCTAACCTAACCTAACCTAACCTAACCTAACCTAACCTAACCTAACCTAACCTAACCTAACCTAACCTAACCTAACCTAACCTAACCTAACCTAACCTAACCTAACCTAACCTAACCTAACCTAACCTAACCTAACCTAACCTAACCTAACCTAACCTAACCTAACCTAACCTAACCTAACCTAACCTAACCTAACCTAACCTAACCTAACCTAACCTAACCTAACCTAACCTAACCTAACCTAACCTAACCTAACCTAACCTAACCTAACCTAACCTAACCTAACCTAACCTAACCTAACCTAACCTAACCTAACCTAACCTAACCTAACCTAACCTAACCTAACCTAACCTAACCTAACCTAACCTAACCTAACCTAACCTAACCTAACCTAACCTAACCTAACCTAACCTAACCTAACCTAACCTAACCTAACCTAACCTAACCTAACCTAACCTAACCTAACCTAACCTAACCTAACCTAACCTAACCTAACCTAACCTAACCTAACCTATCCTAACCTAACCTAACCTAACCTAACCTAACCTAACCTAACCTAACCTAACCTAACCTAACCTA